>CM067219.1:146253023-146300490 GCA_034190945.1 Octodonta nipae
GTTCGTTTCAATAAAGGTATACTTCCTACAATAAAAAACTTGAACCTTCTTTGATATGCAATGAATAAATAGTAGCCGTTCCTAATGAATAAGCAATTCGAATGCTGGGAAAGAATTTTTTCTACCGTTTTTACAATGCAGAAGATAAATTGAAAGTGTTTGAATTGAATTCACCGAACTGATAAATTACTTTCATTGAATACAATAAGAAATTATTCAGTATCTCTGTCAAACTGTCTGAGAATATCAGAAGTATACTTTAATTGTGATGTGGAACAAGATTGCTACAGTGTTTTATAAAAAATTCTGATGAAGATTTTGGCAATAAAAATTTGTCGTTGGTCATAACGAAATAAATAACTATGGAAAAACTGCGCCATTAAAATACCCGGAATTTTAACATTTTCTTATTTCTCAGAAACGAACACACAGTATCTTTTTCAAAAGTTGTCGTTATGGAGGGGCACGCTCTTCAATATTTTTATTATTAAATAGAGTATAAAAGTGTGAAATAGACTAGCCTGTAAACAAATTCTTAGCGAACTCGCTAACAACATACTTCTAGGGATTGACAGGAAGCATTAATTCTTCGATATGTTGCCCTAGACTGGAATAAAATAGTTTTTTGTATCACCAGATACACATGTTCAAAGGATTTAAATCTGGTGGTCGAAATGACCAAAACTGTCCAACACTATTCAATTGGGTAATAATACATTTTTTACATTTCCAGCATGTCAAGGCTCCAGTGACATTTCAATGACACCAAATACCGGTACCGCCATGTTTGAGGGGGATCTAGCCTTTATAAATAAATATTCTTTACCAAATTTCTACAACAATTAACATATATACGATTACATGCACGTTCTATAATCCTACTTTGTTTTGCTTACATTGCACCCGATCGAGCGATATTCCACAAAAAATTTACAACGTTTTTCATTGACTGTACGAACATGGTTTGCAAAAACACATGACAGGTGCTGAAACATTTAAGTTTTTCATTATATATTATCAAACATACATACTACATACATATAACTATATAAAATACGATTTCAAGTTCGATAATAATTGGTAAGTAATTATTGCAGCGCTCCTATTGAAACAAAATATTGTTATAATGGGCAGAAACATATTAAAATGAGAGCAGCGCATTAATAATAGAACATTAAGAGTTTTGTTCAAAGATTTTTTATTATTACAAAAAAAGTTTCTTCCCCCAGTAAATTGCTGAAAGAACTAACGCTTGTTTTGCTCTATTATTGATCCACTGCATACTTTGTTATAGACAACCTCTCTTGTATTTCTTTTTGGGAACAACTCATTGAGAATGCCAAGTGAGACCTTGGCGAAACGTCTGCAAGATTGAAAAATGAATCAATATAACGAACGTATGTATTACCGGATAAATATTTCTTCACATTGTTCCATCCTTGAAAGCCTACGACTAGACATATATATATATATATATATATATATATATATATATATATATATATATATATATATATATATTTATATATATATATATATATATATATGATAATATATATGTTGAGAAGGCGTGTGAAATGTTCCGAGTTTTTTAATGTAGGAATCTGCTTTTTCCACAATTGGTTGTAGGGTACTGGCTAGATATTTTTCCAAGTTGTATACCGGCGAGTTGAAAGCACTAACTATAGGTCGAAGTGGTACTCCGTCTTTATGGATTTTAGGCAAACCGTAGAGCTTTGGGCATCGACTTGATTTTTCTTTGGGGATCAGTTTTTTCTGTACTTCTTCTTCTTCTTCTTCTATGGGTTATTTTGTCCTGGTAGTCTATAGTGTTCATTACGACGGTGGAGTTTCCTTTGTCGGCAGGTAGTATGGTGATGTCTTCGGATTCGTTGAGAGTCTTGAGGGCTTTCATTTCCTGTCGACTGAGGTTTGGTTGAGGTGGTTTCGCAGATCTGATAACTTGGGCGACGTCTTGCCTTATCTGCTCTGTCGTTTGTTTATCGCAATTTGCGAGGCTCGTTTCGACATTGGAGATGATTTCCTCGATCGGAATTTTCTTCGGAGCTATAGCAAAGTTGAAACCTTTACTAAGACCACTAATTTCTGTGGTGGATAGTGGGTAGTTCAAGATGTTGTGGACACTGCGGATGTTGTTTGTAGATTCTCCAATTTCTTCTGGAGTTTGGAGGATGTTTGTGTTTTGTCGGTTTCGGTGCGCCAGTATGTTAGCAGCTCCACTCGGTCCCACAGTACTCCGTGTATTTGGCGGCTGAGCTTCAGGTGGAGGTAGTAGAGTTGCTCTTCTGTTTCTCTCACTTCTTGACGGATTCTGTTTATTTGTTCTTTGAGAAGGGCTCTACTTGCTTTATTTAGAATGGCTCAGGCGTCCCGACAGATGACTGGAATCTTGTGAAATTGTGACAAATAAAATTAATAGAAACCTACAGCACACAAAAACAGAAAAATTGAATGTTTGGGCAGACAATTTTGGAATCCACAAATGTACAACTTTCAACTTATATGTCTACAAAAATAAATACATTGACTGCAATGTAAGGTAAAATTTAGTGATGATCCACTAATTAAATGCAGCACCAAAATATTATAAATTTCCAGTTGTATTCCAGCATTATAGTTGCAAAATTTAACTTGTAATCATATTGCGGAAAATTGACTTACTCATCATATGCTGCTCCCCCACTACTGTGCGATCCGTAGGGATCCAAATGATCCTTCTTCCCATGAGACGAAATGTAATGCGGTGGGCCCTCATCGTGTGGAGCAATGACTTCCACAGCTCCATGATGGTATGGCTTATGATGTCCATGAGCGACTTCATGGATGTGTGAAATCTGGTGTTTGTGAATGTGATGTTTTGCTCCATAGGGGGTGTAGGCACATAACTTGAACAAGTGATGTAAGAAGGGGAATATGAAGAGAAGCACTTTCAATATGATCTTCTTGGCTGCGGCAACGCCCAGTATAGTCGGAAGGATGAACAAGGCTTTTACTGCTACGAGTTTAATGACTAGAAGAATGGCTAGGAGTGCCCATACCAACCGTTCGCTGATAAACTCCTCTGAAACAAATAGCAAAATATTAGAGTGATCAAGAAATTATTTTTTTTTTGCTTTCTGTCAGAGATTTTCTCCAAACTTAAGTAAGAATTCTATATTTAGTGATGACATGAAATCTTTTTTATGATTTATGTTTTCCATACAGAATTTGACACGCGTCAAGTAAAGAAACGCTTTTTTGCAATATTTAAATTCAAAGTCTACTGGATTTTCTTCGTAGAACTTTTGTGTTGAGAAGGCCCTGCGGTGGACCACCGGGATTTCTGTGCAAACGTGCCGTGATGTTATTGGCCAATGGCAATCAATGGAGCAGAGACCACGAGTTTCATCTATGGCTTTGGTATCGGAAGTCGGTGAGCTCATATCCTGTCAAGTTCTTCTTTTGCAAGTGGTCAATAACAGACCAGTGTAGTTCGTGTTTTTTGGCGATGTAATACTCGGTATTTTGCTTGTACTCAGAAGTAGATGTATTGTCATTCCGCTCTATGGTACTGATATATACAGCAGGACATAAACACAGTATTCTGTAAACTCCTTAGATTGCTGGTATTGACAGAAAATCAATGGGATCTTTAACGGATCGGAGTATTGGGCAAAATTGTTTAGTATGTTAGAAAACCGTTTTAATTTTTGTCTTGAACCGCCACGCTTGTTAACAAGAGTCCTCAGGAGAGTCCTTTCTTTACTAAGATAGTGATTGGAATGTTTTTGGGGGTACTAAATATTTCAGGTATTAAAATGTCTATTTACTTATATGAGGGTGGTTCAAATATAAGCCGCAATTTTTGAATAAAGGCACGAAAAATTTAGTGTTATAGAAGAGGCTGCACTGGATGTTAGACTGGTCTGTTACTAAGCGTAGAGAATAACCGGGAGATTTGTTGCGCAACGCATCATTATTCGTTGTTTGGTAAAAGATAAGGTAAAATCCACAGAAATTTATCGAAAATTGCTCGAGCAGTTCGAAGATGAGTGCCTCTACAAGAGGTGTTCTGCTTTCCCAAAAGGCTGAGAAGTTGTGGCCAACTTGCCACATGCGCGGCCCCCCAAAAAGAGTGTTACCCATGAAAACGTCAGCGCTGTAGAAAAACTCATTTTGGAAGACCGACGCAGGACTGTGCGCGATATGATTGAAAAATTGGATATCAGCGTAGGTAGTGTTGAGCAAGTAAATTATGAACGGCTCTTTTACCCCATAACTTCAGTCAGATGGGTGTCAAGACTTCTGAATTTTGAGCAGAAATTCACACGCTGGGAAGTTTGCACGCGTCTCCTGCAGCGATATAAAGGGAAAGGAGAAAATTTATTACACCGAATAATCACCACAGACGAGACTTGGGTGCACTACTATACTCTAGAGACTAAACGCGCGTCTATGGAGTGAAAAAAGAAAGACGAAGGTGCGCCAGTTAAAGGGAAGGTTACACTGTCAGCGGGGAAGATGTTGTGTACCGTGTTTTGGAACATGAGAGGAGTAATTGAAGTTGATTTTCTCACCGAACAAGGAACTGGAAACGCGCAGTATTATAGTAACCTCCTATAAAACCACGGTGAAACCTGCCTACAGATGAAAAGGACGAGATACTCGAATCCGTAATGCGATATTGCTGCAAGACAAAGCAAAACCGCATACAGCTCGGCTTATGATGAAAACATTGAAGGAATTGGGTTAGGAAACACTGGAACACCCTCCTTATAGTCCCGATTTGTGGCCATGTGAATATTATTTATTTGGTTCATTGAAGGAGGTACTTGTCGGACTGCGATTCGAAAGCAATGCGAATGTAGAATCCTTCTTGCGCGAATGGCTACGTGACAAGCACAGAGATTTTTACAAAAAAGGCATCTGAAAGCTTCCGGAGAGGTGGCAAAAATGTGTAGAGTGTGACAAAGACTATCTATAAAAATTGTAAAAAATGGCAGATCTGTAACTAGATAATAAAGTTTTTTATAGCAAAATTCCGATTTATATTTGAACCATCCTCGTATTATACAGATTTCCAAAAATTGTTATTACAAATCTGTTATGCATATTCATTTTACTATAAGAACTAAATCAATATTTGTTTTCTTTCAATAAAGGTGGATTTTAGATGTAATAAATTATTTTGAAGTATTATTAGAAACTGAAGTATTTTTTGATCTGTATACTAATTAATTTGGTCAAGTGCGAGTTGGACTCGCATATAAGGGTTCCGTACTACCTTCAAGATTCTAATATTCGGGTTTCAGACAAGCAGGGAATAGGTGCATTTTCTAGTATTTACCCTAATATATTTTAAAGAAAGCGTTTTAAATTTATGAAAAGTATACACTTTCATTTTCCATACATAGACTTTTTATTTTATTTGCTTCAGGATTTACTTGATTTTTATAAGAATACATATGAAAGGGCCCTTTCATTTGATATATAACATGATGCGTTAGAAACAATTTTAATTTTATATTTTCCATTTAATTCAGTAATTTGCCCCCCAAAATTAAAAGTATAGGTTTATCCTTATTTTTCCAGTAAACTTCAAGTCAGACCCTATATCTCTATTTTTTTCAAAACTTTACGTTTTATAGTTTCGGATATAAAGTAGGGGGAATGGGTAAATTTTAGTATATTTACGTTAATATCTCTGTAACAATTTTTTTATAATGAGAAAAAAATATATATTTGTGTTTGAAAAAAAAGTTTTTAAATTTTCATTTAATTCTATAATTTGCCCCCGAAAATTAATAGTAATGGTTTCTCCTTATCTTTCTTGTAAAGTTCTGGCAACGATATTTATTTCCTATTTTTTTCAAAATTTTAGGCTCAGTAGTTTCGGTGATCAGGGGGGGGGGAACGGTCGATTTTTTTAGTTTTTCCCCCCAGAAGTATCCCTAAAATCAAAATTTCTTCTTTTACGATATGTACTCTTGATCGGGTCACCAAACTATACATTGTTACCAAATTTCAACTTCTTCCGTCCAGTAGTTTAGGAGAAAATTGCTGTGATGTGACAGAGGCAGTAATCCGGAGTGATATTATAAGGGTATATCCGTATATTGTACATACAGCACCTTAAAAATAGTAAGCAGATATATTAAATATTAAAACAGATCTTTAGGCAGAATGATCTTTTCCTTCAATGTTTAGTAATATCGATTTCTAAAGGCAAACCACGTGACTAAGAATTGCATATTATAAGTACTCTATCTAAACGCTTGAAAATGATAATTTCCTTATTAGGTAGAAGCGTTACTTATATAGTCGTCTCAACTTCATACAAAGGAAACTGAAACGAAACGAGAAAAGCGAATATCAAATTATGTTTATAGTTCGACGTATGCATATCATTAGAAAGTGATTAATACCTTAAATAACTTTATGACAAACTCGTTTCAGAGTAAAGAGGACACCTATTGTTTGTCGTGTGGTTTGTCTTAAAGGTCAGTAGGTTTTGACAACTACTAAATATATACACGCCCTCACATGTGACAGCGATACAAATTTCAGTCACACACTACAATGTGTAGTTTCCTAGAATTTCAATATACATTAATGCGATAAATGTTTATGATTCAAGAAAGCAATATATTCCAAATTAGAAATTTTTCGTCTTATGCTCTAGGGTATTAGTAAATTGTTGTGAGATGTGATGACGAAACATATAAACCTAGTTTAATCAATCTAGGAGCATGATAAAGCCAATTTCCGACAATTTAAATATTTACAGTATTTATGCACAAAGTGATAGATAACTTTATTTATTCGTTGATCATTTAGCAATGCATATACATGGCAGTGTTTACGGGATATGTAAAAACATACTAATGAACACTAGAAATATCATATCGATTGACTCAGACTAATAATATATCAATACTGACAAAGAACACTCAGGAGGAACTGTTTCAATTTAATATTGTTTTGGTAAAACATAGATGCTATAGTAAGTAGTAAATCATCAACATTTTAATAAAAATTACCAAAAAATGAGTTTATACATGACGTATAGAGTTCTTCTATTTTATTTCAAAGCCTACGCCTCAATCAAGACTGGAAAAACGCAACAATTAATTAAAGTGTGGTCTTAACAGCAAAAAAAACTAACAAAAGTTGATTTGTAATAATAAATTAAAATTAGGAATGTTGATAATTTGTTAGTATTGTCGAAGTATTGTTGTGTGATGTCAAACACCGTACAAATTTTTAAATATTAAAATATTTATATTATTTTGTGTCCTTTCAAATTCTAAAATAAATAAATAAATCAATAGGCTGAATATTGCTTTCTATAATTCTTAAATATTTACGCGAAATATTCTTTATTGAGATCTCCCTATTTATCTATGTGATATGCAAGTTTTCCAATTATTAATTTAAAAATATTACAAGAAAAAATGTAATACTTATCTTAACTATTCGTTTGTGAGCAGAGCTAAATTTTGAGCCTTCAACCCATCATTTCCCAAACATGTTCTATGAACGCAAGATCGGGGGACTGGGAGGCCATGATCAAGCAATCCTTTATATAATATCCTTGGTCATTCTCTGCAGCACCGTAGTTGTTACCGTCGATGCTTAGCGGTCAGAGATAGCACAAAATGTGGTATTGCTCCAATCCAAGATGGACTTATTTTCCTAATCACTCATCAGCCAAATTTTGGGTTGTCTAAAATCGGTCGCATACGGCCAATAGTGGTAGACGTGCATCTTGGACTTTATTTGTTCCCCTTAGATATCCGGTGCCTATTCTTCTCCGATTTTGGGTCTTACCAGACCTTGCTTGAGAACATCTCGTAACAGTAGTTTGATTTCTGAATGTGTGGTTAGCAATTTCTCCAACTGAACAAATAATTAGGACTTTTTCAAATTCACTTAGCTGGCGATACATTCGGCGTACACGTACAGGGAATTCTAACATCCCATAGTTTTTTAAGTTTACAATTGAATACTCTATATGGATCAGCTTTAAGATGTTCGACGGAACTTATTAAATAGTTTTGGTTTATACTTGTAAATATAAATACTTATATGAGTCACTTGAAGTTAAACTAAAGATCATACAGATGCATTTGTTTAGGAGAGTAATATTCTATTTAATTTTGTGCCTCCATCACATACAGTGTCATTTAAACTTATGTCAGAAGATCAATCCTGAATGGTACACAACAATTTGTTTGTCAGAAATCTTAGGAAAAATAAGGGAAACCCACCGCCAAAAATGCATCATTCTCCACGAGGAAAAGTCATATTGGTGGATCGCCAGCAGTACAGCTCTGATTCGGAACTTAGTCATTTCTAGTTATTCTCGCAAATCAAAAAAAATTACGCATTTCCGCTTCTAAAGAATGGATTGATGCGTTCAAAATTCAAGTCTTGAGGTCTTGAGGAATGAAACAATTGCTATAGAAATTGGTGAAACCTCATGCAAAAACCTGTTTTCCTGGAAAATGAACCCATTACCTCTGTTAATAGAGATTTTTACGTGGCATAAAATTTAAAATATGGATTTGCTTCGTTATTTACTTCTAGTGTGAAAAGTGATCATCTGATCATAATGTGGTCAATAGAAAAATTGTAGAGATTCAGCAATTCGTCAAAATGAGTTATAACTCTTGTCTGCAGCATTTTTCAGAAAAATAGCTGGTAAAACCGATATGAAGTGAGTGTTTTAACAAAAATCATAACCTTGTTGTAATAACAGCCTACATTGATAGTCAATAACGTTGAGATTAATAAGGATGAAGATCGATATTGTCCGTTAAGTAGGTAATGCAAATTTTCAATTTCAATAATTTGTAGAACGTATCGAATTAACCACGATAGTTCGATTGGAAAATACAAAATAAATTTTGAAACCTCATAAAATTCATGTCACTTTGTATATCTTGGATTTTTGTTGTCGTGCAGTAAAAAGTATGAATAGTGCTGGATTCTGACTTAAACGACAGACCCTTGAAGCCGGGAACACATTGTCGAAACGCGACGCCACCCAAACGGACGTGACGCGTGTAACGTCAAATCAATTCGTAATTAATCTGAGTTTGCTGTTAAAATAGTATGAACTGTTCTTCTCTATTCACTGTTACTAAAGTGATAGTATAAGCGAATGATTGCTCAATTTGATGTCCTAAAATTAGTTCAATTTTGCTGATCAAAATCTATGATGATTAATTTCTTTCATTAATATCCGTTTATTAGTTTGACGTGTATGTATGTATCTAACGAAAACTTTCAACGTAATTTTCACCACCTTAAAGGAGTCTGATTAACTTGAAAATTGGCACACGTATCTAGGGCCGATGACAATACAATTCTTTAAGTTGAATTTTCCCTTTTCTTGTCTTTTTGTCACTGTATTTGATTAAATGAAAAATTACTCTATTAACGCTGCGTTTGCCATCTAGTTGGTAGTAGTAGAACTTGAGGTTGTAAAATAGAAAGTTTAAGCGTATTTTTTTAGTTTTTTAAAACTATAATTATTTTTATTCTCTTTTTCGGAAATATAAAAGGCAACCTTGAAATCATCTATAGCATGGAGACGTTATCATGGTGATATGGAGAAATTCCAACTTGTCGATATTGTATCTAAACAGAAATTGATTAATATTAACCGGCGAATAACAAAAATATATATATTTTGTTCAAAAATATGGAAACTGCTTTGCGAACCTCAACATCTCAGACACGATGTTCTACATTTTGATCTGTCCGTACACCTGACTGAAATAACATTAAGAATGCTATCCAATTGTTGTATATTCTTAAGATCAACTGTTGCGAACTTGATCGAGGTCATTGAAGAGAAATTATAATTATAAGATCGTATTACGCAGTGGAGTATATTCTTGTTTTTCCGTACACCTATTGAATAAAAGAGTACGGCAAACTGAAGAGTATTGAATAAGTTCTCATAATTTAACGAAAACTTTAAATGAAAATTTTTTGTGTATTGTTCTTGAATTTACTTATTAGCCTGCATATAAGAAAAAAATGAATTTCACTAAGCTTTCAGATCTTTGCAAACGAGGTGAGATTTGGGACAATGCTGTGACAGCTGTTAGAATAATGAGTAAGATAAAACATTAAAAAAAATAATACCGACTTCCACCTATAACTAAAAAGCTAAAAATAATTATAACAAAATACAACTCTAGCAAATAAATAACACATTCAATGTTGTTGGGTACCTACCCAGGAAGTAAAAATGTAAACATTAAAAGGTGCTCATTCTGTACAAATTAATTACCTACCAATCTAGTATATTTTTGAAGTCGGAGCCTATCCTATATTTCAACCGTAGTATATAACTCCTTATGGGCTACCTCATAAATTATTTCATTTTTAACATTTTATATTATCGCCCTGTATAACATTAATTCCTCTCCACACTTTATGCAAATTCTTATGGGCTATAAAATAAATATTTTCACAAATAGTTTGCAGTAAATAAATGATTTTATGAAATTCCTAAAAATGTCGTTTACAGAATCTAAATTCTTTGAATACAAGGGAAATAAAGTATTTTTGTGGGTACCTATGTAGAATTATATTTTATTTTTTGAGGATGATTATGGAAATCGTATAAGATATGTTTAATTTCACAAGAATAATTACATTTTTACAATTAATTTCTTTAAACTGATAATAAGTATAATCTCGCCCATGGCTGATGTTGCTCTAGGCTTATATTGATTAATAATTTAAACTGCAAAATCTTAGACATGTAATTTGAGCATGTACCACTCACGTCTTTCTATATTCTATGCAGGCTAGATAAATTCTTCAAATAAAAAATCTGGTGGTATTCTTAAATAAACGTAATATTTTAGATAACTATTTTCAGGGTTTTGTGGAGCTTGGTAAAGTTTAACAAACATGAAATATTCCAGATAATTTTTATGTGGTGTCGGAACAGTTTCTTCTTGAGAAATAACACTGTATGAATATAATTCAACTTCAACATATATTTCAACTATTCTGTATATGATTTAATTTTAATCACCCTATATAATTTTAATTTCACATATTTTCCAACATATTTACACACCAAACGTTCACTCCAACCTATATTCCAATCATCCTGTATATACGGCTAAACGACCTTACCTATATTTCAATCATCATATAAATGCAACTCCTTCTATCACTTTATTTTGTGATTTTGTTTGCTATAACTAAACACCCTGTGTATAAATGCACCAAAGAGCAGTTCTGAATTTGACATGTGTTGTCACTGAATTTTTTATTAGGCCGGGAGAATGTGACAACCAAAAGCACCGTCTTCGCAAATTGGAAAAATTTTCTTTTAAATAGGTATTTGCCTGGTATACAAACAAAACGAGCTTGGTACTCATTGATTTAAGGAGACAAAAATACTATGCTTTACTACCTATAAGCTTGAGATGTACATAGAAAATGTTCAAATTCGCAATTAAAACTTCCACTGCCTAAAATTCCCGCACTATTACGTTGGAATTAAAATATTTATGAGGAAATGCCCGCAATGTCATTTCGATGAATTTTTTGATAAGAATTTTGGAATTTTCGGCGATTTTCTGCAAAACTGCAAGTTTCACATCGCAGAAAAGTATATGAGATCACATAGGGATCTTCCTTAATAGATTAAACGTTAAAAAACTATACACATCCATAAGGAGTTTTCGAAAAATCGACCAATATGTTAGGGATATTGGTCGATTTCCATGCACGCATGTGTTCATTCACAAATTTCATCAATTTACCAATAGAATTCATTTCCAAAATTTGAAGTTTCACCAATCCGGATATATACTCTATTAAACAAGACCATATTCATACACATAGTTCACCACAGGAGATGAAATCAGGTAACATATATACAAAAAAAAACCTATGTTTTGTAGTTGTTTGGATTGTAATAGTAGGTATAACATCTTCATACTAACTTTTGAGTTGATTGATTTCATTGGCTGCGTAAGAGCTAAAATCTTAAAACTGTGAAATGCCAGAATATAGGTTCTATTTTATTTCTTATATTAAGACTATTGAAAATTTTCAGTCTGATATCAAAAAATATTATTGAAAAATGAAGGTATTAACTAATGTTTAAAATATTACATTTTATATTTATTTATTATTTATTATAATGTAAATATTGTTAAAGAGAAATTATAACTACATTTTTGAATATATTTAATCTTTCAATTATTTTTATCAAATAAACAATTAATTTTATGTTATTGCACGGTTCCATTCCTACAAAATCCTGGTTTTATTACAAGGTAACTGACTTTTACCTAAACTAAACATGTCATTGACATTTTAACGATGTGTATTTTAAATATAAAGAAATGTAATACATTTACAGATTTGTTATGGTAAGTTAGGTACATATGTCTATTCTACAAAGAAATATATTTTTATTGAACATATTTTTCCATCGAAATTGGTCAAACCATTGAGTAATTATACAGTGATGGGCAAATGTGTGGAACCAAGTAAATATCTCTGGAATTATTAGAAATGTCTAAATGAAATTTGGAAGGTGGATACTGCAGTAGATTGCCTATTTGTTTCCGATTTTTTTTACAATTTTATCGATTTTAAAATTTGCAATGAAACACCCTGTATAGTATTTTAGTTTCTGGTGAAACATTTTATTGCGAATACAAAAATATCGGGTTTGATATTGTTTACTACAATACCTACAGAGATATTAACAGAAAAGCAACTAAGGAAAGGAAAAATTCGATGGTAGCTAAACTCGGTTCAGATTTCATTTACGCCCGATACAAACAAACCGTTCGGTAAGGATTTGTATTTCTATTGGCCAATCGGTGGCATTATACCGTCACAGCCAACAGCACTGCTTGTTTCATAGTCGAATACATGTGCGTTTGTTTAAATCAGGTGCAAATTAAATCTGAATCAAGTTTAGTAGTCCATGAAATTCATTGCAGAAGTGACAGCAGTTGTCAAAATAAGTTATTAGTTTTTTTTATTTGAACGTAAAAAGATTGTATTGTTTTAATTTGATAGTAAAATGGCCGAATTAAGTGAAAGAATAGAAATATTAATGCTGATTGGGTATGGGGAGAGGAAAAGGACGCATCAAGAAGTTTGTACCCTTTTTAACATTGTTCATCCGAATACACAAATATCCCGTTCAGTAGTGAGGAAAACTTTCCGAACGTATGACACAAGTGGAACAGTTAGCAATTTACCAAAAAGTGGACGGTTAAAAAGTGCAAGTAATGAAGGTATAGCTCAAAATGTTGCTATATCTTTGGAAAAAAAATCCTCACTTATGCACTACCGACCTCGCCAATATGCATGGAATTAGTCGTCGTTCAGTAGGAAGGATATTAAGGCGAGAAAAATATCATCCATACAAAATTCGCCTCGCTCAAGTATTCTCCGAAGAGGATTTCGACAGACGTTTGCAATTTTGTCAAACGATGATGGATATTTGTAACCGTGATAATAATTTTATAAGAAATGTGGTGTTTTCAGAAGAGGCTACATTTTGTTTAAATGGTACGGTTAATCGACATAACTGCCGCTACTAGTCGCAAAGTAATCCTAATTGAGTACAAGAGGCTCATACACAACATCCCCAAAGATTGAACGTTTGGGCCGACATTTATAACAAGAGAATCGTGGGACCCTTCTTCCTACAAGAAACTTTAAACGGAGATAGGTATTTACAGCTCTAGGAGACACAAGTTATTCCGGCATTGGAGGTAAATGGACAATTACCAAATAATATCTGGTTTCAGCAGGATGGAGCACCACACCATTACGCTCGCATTGTTCGAGATCATTTAGATAGGACATTTCATCACAGATGGATTGGGGTACTTATGAATGGCCTGTGCGATGTCCCGACCTCAATCCACTAGACTATTTTCTGTAGGGTACTAAAAGTCTAAGGTTTGTGTTGATAGACCAAATAATTTGCGAGAATTAACTGCAAGAATAACTCAAGACATCTAGAGAATTACACCAGAAGTAATAGCTAATGTTACTAGAGAATTTAAAAACCGACTTGTTTATTGTCAAGAAGTAAACGTTGCTCAGTTTGAACATCTAATACATTAATTTTAGTTAAGTTAACTTTCAATGTTTTGAAAATCACTTAGATTTAGTTAATAATTATGATTATGTATTTCTTTAATGAATATTATATTTTTCCTTTCCTTTTCTGTTAATATCTCGGTAGGTATTGTTTACTTCAACAATATCAAACCCAATATTTTTGTATTCGTAATAAAATGTTTCATCAGAAACTAAAATACTATACAGGGTGTTTCATTGCAATTTTTAAAATCGACATTACTTCCGGTAAAACAGGAAGTTCAAAATTGTAAAAAAATTTGGAAACAAATAGGCAATTTACTGCAGTATCCACCTTCCGAATTTTATTTTGATATCTCTAATAATTCCAGAGATATTTGCTTGGTTCCACTCATTTGCCCATCACTGTATATAGAAGACGCCTTACCTGCTATTAAATCATGTAAAGGCCATCTTTGATAGTTCAGCATCAAGCGTTGTTAATTGTTCAGTAGTAATATAGTCCATGTAGTAGATCAGTATTCATTTTTTGGAGAAGTGGAAGTAACTTTCGTTTTCGGTATTTTGTAAGTTTTTGTTGTAATTATTTTATTACTACATTATTTTCACAATCTCCCGAAGGTGTGGTGTAACAAATTGACTATCAGTGAACAACAGAAATTATATTTAAGATTGTTGTCTTCATAACGTTGTTGGATTTTTTTTTGTTTTACGAAATGGATTGAAACTGCAAATGACGAAAACTTGTAGGTTACAAAGTGCAATGCCAGTAAAAACTGGGAAGTCACGTATTTTTCAAAATTCAGTTTAGGGGTTCAGTACACCTTCTTCTCCGGTTTCTCCTCCAGTTTATTTCTGACAGACGTATACTATTGACAAACTAACCTCACTAATGTTTGTAATTTGGTGAAATAGGGTCGAATCTACCACTGGGCGATCACTACTAGTATTTTATAAAATTATAAATTAAATATTAAAGATAGTATGTAAGCCTGTGAAACTCTGTACTTTCGTTTATTTCTCTATTTTCCTTATGGATTGACTTACTTTCTTTGTGGCAACAGCTGAACTGAAATACCTTAAGTATATCCTTTATATTTTGAATTATCGGGATGAGTTTTATCAAGAAAAACGCATCATTGAGGGTAATCAATGTTCAAATATTAGTTTTAACAATTGTTTAAAAGTTGATGATTGCAGTTCTTCGACACTTTTTTAAGATTTAAACATCTGATTATATTCTTTATCGTTTGTCATTTCTAAAATGAATCAGTCACATTTTTTAAAATCTTCTAAATTAAGTGAAAACAGATTAATCGTCGTAGGTTGACTTCTAAGCAGAGATTAAAAAAACCCGTTAACTTGCAAAATTTAAATTAATGTTAATGTTATTAATTAAATTTCTTAAAACGCATACTGGATTTGGGGTCGATGTTTTGTTTATGCATTATGAATATAAAGCATATTTCGTTTTATAGGTAACTGTTTATTTAGCTGAACTGAATTGGCAAAACCCCTTTCTATAACCTAAAAAAAATACAAAATAACAATAAATTATAATATTTAGGATAATAAGGAAATTTAATGTGGCTAATGCCGGTTTATTGTTTAAATGACTGCATAAATGGGACAATTATTTAAAACAATTCAGCGTTTAGCAGTTATAAATAAATTTCTAACTTCACACACCTTTTAATGCTTTAGCTGTTTGGTATTTCCATAATTTTTTTTAATTACTGATATGTGTTTTTTTGCATGTATTTCAAGTGATGATAGTGGCAGTTTATCGAATCTACATAAAAAATTATGACTTCATAAAATTAGAAAGCCGGTTATTATAGTGAAAACTATTCTGATTAAAATCCTGTTAATGGTTCAAGATACTACTGCTATTAGTGTCGTTTCGAGGTGACTGGTGAATCTTATAATAGATAAAATCACAAATGAACATCATTAACCCAAAGAACTATAAATATTATAGATTTGCATTCTTAATATCTAATTTATTTTATCAAAATATTAAGGTAAAAATAGCATTTAAGTTACACTATATAAGAGAAAGTTGAGAATTTTGAAAATTATGAAGTTTTGCTATGAAACACTGATTATCTATAAATGAACACATGCATAATTTTCCGTACGCCCCTAACTGTTCAACTCACTTTTTTTAACTTTCTAATCTTCTGCTAGAACGAGGTTCCATTTAAATTAAAACATGTCAAAAAATGCCACGAAATTATATCGAACAGGGTGCTTGTAATGGTTTTCATTTTGATTCATTTGACGTCAGGTTATTTTAGAGACAAAGTTAAGTTAGGGGACTTATAGTCGCGGGAAACTGGTGAAAATATTCTATTAGTTTATCTCTTCTATTTGGTATCAGGTTGTAGGTGTGTGCGTGCGTGTATAAGCAGTTGCATACATAGGATGGTTGAAATAAAAGGTGGTTCTAAAAATATTGTATTCGTATTCGGTGGGACATAAGCAGTTGCGTATACAAGGTGGTTGAAAATGCAACACTATAAAATATACAAAGTTGATATTTGCGTTATGGGACGGAGAATACTTACAGTTGTATAGAAGGCTTAAAAAATGTTAGAAGCAGTTGAATATACAGGATGGTTTAGTTAATTAATTAACAAAATGATCGAGTATACATTGTTCGTGTTTTGAGAACAAATTGGAAATAAAAACATCTACGTTTTCAGTTAATAAAATAAAAACAGAAAACATATTATATTAATTGCTCATAAATAATTTTAAGCTTCGACTAGTTTTTGATAATACATAATTTTAAAGAAAAATGTAGATTCGTATAACACAAATGGCATTTTCAATTTAGTGGAATAGCTGTTATTGGCAAAGTCTTGATTCTAATTAATGAGCAGCATATTATTAACAAAACCAAATATCTTGTTTTCCTGTTTGCCAAATTATCTAGAGTAATGAACTGTGAAACTCTTAGAGTGATAGATTAATCACTATTTCATAATTAATTATGGAATAATGGCCTGGGGGGGCTATATGAACATAAGAATTTTGTTAGAGAACATCCAAAAAAGAATTTTAAAAGTAATAAATAATATCAAACTTGTACTTATGGCTAATCTACTAAATATAAAACAGCACTTTTACTTTGAATCACTTATGTACCATTAAAATAATCTAGCTGATAAATTTGAAAAATCGACAAGTTTAACCAGAAATAAAAACTTACAAATGCCTATTATCAAGAAAATAATAAGTAATAAAAGTAGCTTCATTGTAGCTATTAAACTTTTTAATAGCAGGTCAAATGAGTTAAAAATCTTGAATAGCAATCCCAAAAAAAGAAAAAAAAAAGAATGGACTTGTAATAACAAGTAAGGATACATTTGTGAACGAAATTGTGTGAATACACTAAATTTGAATTTTTTAATTTTGTTATTATTGTATTGTTGTATGTTTCTTAAATATTTGTTATTATGTTTTATGTTTTTTAAATATTTTTACCATACAACATGATTGTTGTCCAGAATAAAGGGGTACTATTCAGTTTTGAATTAATTAGTATTGTATAAAAATAAAAAAATTAGCAATATGATTTAGTGTATATTGTTTTAGTATAGTAGTTTATATGTCTATATTTTTATGTTAGTATATATGTTTAGTTTTATCTAATTCTGTCCAGGTCCTAAGCACAGGTTTCATTACCTTTATAGTATTTGCAATGGATATTGTGTTTGTTGTAAATTTTGAATTGGAGTAAAGAATATTGTTTAAATAATAGTTTAAAATCAAAAGGTTATTACTTTTATGTTTTTTGGGAAATAACACTACAATCGAAATAAAACGACGTATATTGAAGTAAAACCAAACGTTTCAATGTCCATTCTGACTTCTTTGTCAATGGATTTATATTTATTGATGTAAATTGCAAAACGAAAATTATTATGACATTTAAATTGACATTAGGTTATTTCCAACACTAATTGATACAAATAGTATAACCCCAAAACATTATTTATTTCATTTATTGTTTCAAGATCAATTAAAAATATTTAGTCAAATCAATACGTAATGTATTCCCAAGAGTGGTAACAATTCTCAAATATTTTTCTGAGGTAATACATCTAGATTACACTTTTCAAAAATTGGTTTATTTATAAAAATTATTCAATTGAATTAACCTATATAAATAAATATAACAATACAAATTGCAAGCCTTTCACAACTATCTTTAGTTAAACAACAATATTTACTTCGTTGGCTAAAAAACACATCAGATATCGCAAATACTAATAGAGATCACGATAAGTAGCAGTCAGTAACTAGTGAAAACTCGGTTTGAGATCATTTTATCTACGCTTTTTGATTTTACAATCAACCAGGTAAAAGCAGCAATTAAAATCGTATACATTTAACGGGCTTCTTATAATTACACAAGCGCGTGTCTAAAACTGACTCGTAAACGAGAACTTACTAATAACCATTTGCTGGAGATATGCGAGAGCAGCCCAGTAAGAGTTTGGCCTCATGCTCAGAGAATGTGACCACTAACAAAATTGTTAATAACATTGCAATAATTCATTTACTTTACAGAAAAAGAAATAATTTCGATTTAACTCCTTTGTCTAAGTAGTTGTAATTATTTTACTTACATTATACTTTTTAAAAGAATTAGAATAGATTCTTCTTTTTCAGATGGTATCAGTACCAGTAAATCAGCATAATACTGTCCAATAACCGTTTACCGTGTCTTTTCTACAATATGAAACAAAGTCACGCCTCATAGTACCGTGAACTTGAAATCACGTTACTATATGAAACAACTTTAAAGAGAAGTCCATTGTTTTCATTAAACTTTTGTGATTAAAATCGTCTAGATGTTTCTCATTTCGTTGCCAACATTATGTGCGTTATACGTATAGTACTAAACACGTCGACTAAATTTTTTCTACAAGAATCTTAAATCCGACGAACAGAGATATCAATTGAATCCAATGATATTTTAGTTAGTTTTGATGTGACATCACTGTTCACCAAAATTTCCATCTCAGACTCCTTATTGATTATTAGAGAACTGCTGTCGGAAAATAGACAAACCTTGCAATTACTCATGCTGATTGAAAAATGTCTCACGTCCACATATCTTCAAAATAAATATTACATGCAAACTTCTGGTACTCTCATGGGTTCTCCGCTATCACCGGTAGTGGCAAATATCGTTATGGAAGCCTTTGAAGCAGTAGCTCTAGAGTCTTCAAGCCACAAATCCAAAATCTGGTTGAGATATTGATGACACTTTTGTCATCTGGCCAAATGGACAAGAGGGTCTCCAATTGTTCTTTAACCACGTTAATACCCAACATTCAAACATCAAATTCAACATGGAAATTAGATCCCTGCCCTTCCTGGACGTCTTGGGCCACTCTGTATACAGAAAACAAACACCGAAAGATATCTTCACGCCCGGTCTCATCACCATCCATCTCAAAAACGGTCAGTCGTGAATTCCCGAGTGCATCGAGTTATATCAATTTCTGAACCCTAAAGTTCGAGAAGAGAATTAGCTTGGGTGGAGCGTAGCCTACTAAACAACGGCTACAGTAAACGAGAGATTTACAATTCCATTTCTCGTCACCAGAATCCCGTTCACAAGAAAGAATTGTTACCTAGTAAATCAGTAGCATATTTGCCATATATCAGCAAGGTCATGGATAGGATTGGGAAACTTCCCCATAAGCACAACAGTAAAAACAGTCTACAAACCACTATACAAAGTCTCACAAATTTTACCCCCTCCAAATTTTACCCCCTCCAAAGGATAAACAATATCCTCTGTCATCCAAAGGTGGTTATTCCATCCCATGCTCGTGTGGGGCAGTATACATCGGTGAAACATGTCGATCTGTAAACACCCGTCTATGTGAGCATACACGGGCCTTCTTTCAAACTCTGCTTTAGCTGAACATCACCACGAAACGGGCCACCAAACCCTTTTCGACAGCCCCGCTGTCGTGACCAAATCTCCGCATTATTTCATCAGAAAATACTGAGAGGTTATTGGAATAGCCAAAAATCCCAAGAATTTCAACAGATACAAAAGTTCTGAACTTTCCCCAATCTGGCAACACTAAATTCACATTTCAACACAAATCCTATTAACGAAATAAATCCCTTACATGACCTATTAATAAAATTGCAGGAATGTATTAAAAAAATATCCCTTTAAGTACCTCCTACACTTCTTTTACTTGGAATTTCAGGGGGCAAATTATTATTTCATCATTTGATAGATCTAAAGTGTTAGTCATTTGCACTTTGTGCTTCAGTGTGACAAGTTCCACAAAGTGAAGTTTCAAAGTATCTTTGTGAGAAAAAGGCGGAACGAATGTGTTCGCCGTAAGGTAAACAACATTATTTTCTCACCCTTGAGAAAGCCCCCTTATAAGTGTGGGCGAAACGTCGGAAAACTTTGTTTATATTCCGGTTTAGGTATATAAATAAATTAATTCGAAAAAATGACACGGCCCAATTCCGGAAAAAACAGAATCAACTATGTAGATTATTTTTTTGTTTTTGGGAAGGGTACATGCAGATTCCTGTACGTCACAAGGAGTTTTGTTGCCTACCGTAGTGGCACTAGTCGTAATTTTTTTGAACACAATTTTTATCATTAAGTTTCCCACATCAACACCCAGATCCTAAAACTAAAGTATTGGGATGTTTAAACAACAAAATTATGCAGAAACAAACATTAAAACGAAAACAAAGAATATATAAAGCAACGATAAGGCAAATATTGATGTACACAACTACCGCAAGACCCAACCAACGATTTAACATTGTCATTTATTGATCGACCATGCTAACAGTAAAACCGTCATCGCAAGAACGATGTGGATGCAATGCTTGTTAAACTATGTACAAATATGTCAAAATCTAAATAAAAATTCATTTTTTTTCAGCGTCAATGGAACTACTGACGCCATGGAATAATATTTAGCACATATTATAGTAGGGTTTTCAAGCTCGCCTAATTTTGGAGGATATTACTTAGATATGCAAACATTTTCAGTGAATTCTCGGACTAAGAGTCACTGATCATCATGATCAGTTTTTTCACCTTTTATTGATAGGCTGGAGGTTTAGGAATTATTACAACAAATTAATTTATTCAATAAACGAATAAATAATAGTTTATGGTATCTAATCTTAATTAACTTTTTGACAGCTGTCAATATAATAAGTAAGACCATTACTTCTTGAACAGAGCTCAAATATAACTTAAAATTGCAAATACTTAACCGTATAAATATTTCTTATGACTCGTAGTGAAAAATTGTACCAAGTTAGTAGCGTAGTGCTACTTGATGTTTCACTCAAATCTGTATGTGATTGTATTCTTTAAATCCTCTTTATAAACTAAAATAAATAACGTCAGAAATGTAAGCCTATCAAGCTTGATACGATCGTGACTGTAGCTTCCTACCATTTCCACTCAATGAATAATACAAGTTGAAATACCATAGCGCGAAAAAAGTATTAATATTAAAAATACATAGACAAGTTATAAGAGAGAACTACTCGGCAAATCCCCGTATAATCTTATACAAGATTTTTTTATGGCATGTTTACATATATTGTAGTAGGGTATACAGAAAATCACATTAACTATTTTTATAATTACCTTTTAAAAAGAACAGCATTTAGCACTTTCTCATGTTCATCTCTACGAAAGAAAGTTTTTATTAACATCGTGTATAATTTTGTTGTGTTGAAGATTTTGTATCATTTCTGATAAATGGTTATTGTTATTGCATTTTTAACCTTCCTCATTAATTTAGGTCAAGCATTCGAAATAATAACTTTTGGGGCCGCTTCCCAATACGTAAAGCATTAGCATCTCTGCTTTTTAATGAAATTACATTCACATCTCAATCTTATCTTCCCGTAAATCTACTTAAATTCTACTTTATAGTGTATTTAATCTAATACTATAATACGATTTGTTTATATATATATATATATATATATATATATATATATATATATATATGGAAAAATCATTTTGTTCAGAAATTTGAATATTAAAAATGTTCGTTCAAAGGTTCAATTTTTATTGCGAGAATGAATACAATCTGCTGTAACTAAGAGGTAGCGCGTGCCGAGCCCCAGCTATACGCCGATAGCTTTGCTTCAGTTTCCAATAAATTCGCTAGAATGAAACATTTGTTTTTGTTTTTGTCTGAAAATCAAAACAATAACACAGAAAAATGGTTAGTCTGAGCAGTACAAAATACTTTAATGAAGTTTCAGAAGTAACTGAGAAGAAAATAAACAGAAAAAGTCAACTTTAAAAAATAATTTAACTGAAATACTATTTCTGATTTCTTACAAGGCAGTCTCTATGAAATAAATATTACAATAATTAGATTTTAAGCTTTGATTAACTTCATTTTTTGTTTATAATTGAGATGTTATCAGATTTTTAAAAAGCGTTTTTTTCAGGTTTGACCATCATAGTAAGATATGGTGACAAATGCTTGGATTCGAAGGGAAAGCATGTAGCAAAAGATTTATTTAATATTGTTTACAAAATCTGAAAGTTATTATTTTAAATAACCTGTAAGGGTCGTTTAAAAAGTAAAAGTAGAATATACTAGGGGGCACCACTCACTGCTTAACAGTCCTAATAAAGATTTTTGGTTTGATGTAGTCTTTTTGATGAAATCATGTTTGACACTTATTAAAATAATGTCTAAGTACTTCTTGGGAAATAACACCACAGTTTAAAGAAAATTGCTGTATATTCTAAACGTTTCGGGGTCTAGATCAGACCCCGTTGTCAATGGTTAAGAAACTACAATTGAAAAAAGGCACAATTCTAAGATGTAAATTAAAATATTTGACAACGTGTATTATTTGATTTCTGACGTAACTAAGAGAATTTTGTTTGTAATATACAGGGTAGCACAGAAATTTCTAAAGATCATATAATCATAAAGTTCCTTTCAAATTGGAAGAATTTGAAAGGGAGATCATCAGAATTTTATGTGGCGCTCCTAAGTGCGACTTTGTTATAAGATAGTGCATTCGCCAAAAATGCGACCAAAGAACTTTGTTGAATCAGTGATCCCATTAAAATCATAAGGGAAAACCTAGGAAAAACCTTATGAACCATCCCGATATTGGGTTGTTCACAAGGACATGACCATTAGCAATTTCTTCCTTAATCATCGGCAACCAGGAACGACTGAATTCTACGGAGGTAGTAGCGATACAATCGTTTTCATTTAACAAAATTAAAGCAGATTCTTTTAGTTTTCTTTTGGTGTTGTGTTCTTCTTTGTGTAATATAACTGAATTTTGAAACTGTATTTTATGACCAGGTCCCAAGCATGTTCACAAATTGTGGATTTTTCAAATTGTCGTTTTTTTATGTAATTTTTATGTCCGTTTATTCGAACATTCAGAGGTCTAGAGGTTTCTCCAATATAGAATTTATTACATTCACACGGGATTTTATAAATGCAATTTTTTGTATTTTGAGTTGTGTTATTTGGTTTGGTTTTTGATATAATTGATTTTAGTGTATTTCTTGTTTTAAATGATGTTTTGATATTATATCTGTTTCTCACTCTTTTTAGTCTTTCTGGTATACCCTGTATGTATGGTATAGTTATTTTATTAATGTGATTATCTTGGGAGTCAGTGTTGCTTGGTGAAGTTTGATGTTGGTTCTTAGGGATTGTTTGGTATTCGATTTTGTTTTACTCGTTATTAATAAATTTATTTGGGTAATGATTGGCAGAAAGTACATTTTTTATAAACGTTCTTTCTTCATTGAATTTATTGATATTAGGACAGTTGGTTTTTGCTCTGTCATATAGATATTTAATGATACCTCTTTTTGCTGAACTTGGATGATTAGAGTTAAAGTTGAGAAAATATCAAACTTGGAAACGTTTGGTATTTTCTTTCAATATACAGCTTTTTTAATTCAATTGTGGTGTTATTCCCAAGAAAACTTAAAAATACTTATTAAAATAATTATAATAATATAATCATATAAATGACATCAACCAAGATTATGTCGACAGTGCAGCGTCGAAATACTGGTTGATCTCTGGTCATATGTTACCTGAAACGGAAGGTTTTATATTGGCAATCCAAGATCAAGTGATTCCAAGTATGAAGTACCGAAAGTACATCGTTAAAAACCCTTGTATTAACAACGACAGATGCAGATACGGTTGCCAAACATCTGAATCTATCCACCCATATCACAGGAGGTTGTCAAGCGTTCGCTGCAACTGAATACAAAGAACGACAGGATGCTGTGGCAAAAATACTTCACCAAGAACTAGCACTGAAACTTGAATTATGACAGTCGGTAAGATTACCATACTATAAATACAAACCAGAATCTGTTTTAGAAAATAACAACTACAAGCTGTACTGGGACCGTACGATACTGACCGATCGGACTGTTGCTCACAATAGACCAGATATAGTTTTGGTAGATAAAGTCTCTCGGAAAACAACTTTAATTGACATAGCAATTCCTAATAACAATAATATAAATACCAAGCAGGCTGAGAAAATAACCAAATATAGAGATTTGGAATTTCAAATAAAGACTCACTGGACATGAACAACACACGAACTGTACCAATTGTTATGTCAACGATAGGACTAGTCCCAAAACATCTATTAAACCATTTAAAATACCTCGGTCTTGACGCACATCTTTACAAACAAATGCAATAAGCCGTCCTGTAGGAACAGCCCGGACGGTCAGGAAATTCATAGGAAACTTACGCCACGACTCCAACCACAGGCCTGAAAACCTGGCAAGGGCTTCCACAGAGCTAAACCCTTTTGATGTCTAGGATATCTGGGGTTTAGTGAATTTTCCCCTAAAGGCACTCATAGCGTGCCTTAGAGGGAGTGTGATGCCATACATTGTATGGTTGAGTCGGTAATCATAGAAATTAAATTATTCTTTAGGTAAGTGAGGAGCTTTAAATAGTAATCTTCTCAGAAAAAATATATATATATAGGAAACGGGGTGAAATATCGAAATTACAAGCGAGGCTCGGTCGTCCAGGTACTTGTAATTAAAAGTGCAAAAAAATTTTGTGTTATTTCGTCCATTTGGTATTGCTTGAACAAACACTGATAAAAAAAAATTGATGTGACGATTCGACGTATGTTGTGCTTAATGATATTCGGAACTATATAGTTATGTTTAATTTTGCATACAAACGATTTTTCCCAAATATTATAATTTGTTTGCACATCGAGAAGTGAAACCAAACCAACGCACCTCCTGAAATCGTGTTTCTTAAAGTAGACCAAAGCAGTGACACAGAAATTATATCATTCACGGAAACCTACTCGGCGATTTACTCGAGGAATTTTTATATCATCGACTAATGAATGAAAAACGCATTTCACGGACTTCAACTTGATAATGACGAATTCACAATTAGTAAATACGATATAATAATTATATCGCGACTACCAGAAGTGATTTTCACTTGAAAGAAAGTATAAAAATTAATGATAATATTAAAAAAATAAAAATAAGTTATATTCTGGTTATTTGTGTGAAATAATTGTGAAGTTCAGTTAATATATTCCAGAAGATCCGGGAAACAGTTTTTCGATAATTGTGACACCCCAGTGGTTTTTAAAAAGGTAGAAGGTAAAATATAATGCAGCCCTGATAAATCATATTAATTATACCTATATTGGAATAAAGCAGGCTCAAGGTATTGATCACATGACTATGAAAAAGGACCTAACAGCAGAGTTTTATAGAAGGGTAAGACGACTGTTGAAAACCAAACTAAACAGTAAAATCTGTTTCAGGCTATTAACACCTATGCGTGTTCAGTGCTCAGTTACTCTTTCGGTATAGTTAATTGGTGCAAGACTGACATTGAACAATTACAACAAAAGTTCGAGTTTTACTAACAAAAGCTCAAAATCACCATTCAAAGAGCTCTGTCGAACGTACAACTTTGCCACGGTATGAAGGAGGAAGAGGATTGACAGGTTTACTTAGGTAAACTATTAATTAGATCAACAAATTTCTATTTTGCGTAGTCATTTCGAGAAACTCGCAAAATTTTCTGATCTACATAGAGTCATGTGCCGGGTTGATGACTCAACACCACTGCGGCTGACACAACAACATGTCCAATTACAGCACCAGACCACAGATCAGAAAATGCTGAAATGGAAAGAGAAGCCCCTTCATGGAAGACAGTTAGTGTCGAACCTTCGAAGGGTATAGAAGTGTCTCTGCTCGGTAAACCGTTGTAAAATTAAAATCAGATACCATCCGTAAAAATCTGTTTAAACCGATTTTGAAAGAAATAAGTACTGTTTAGTGCGGCTAGTAAAATCTCGGTTGTTCGGTTGTAAGTTATCGTAAATCGAACGACGCAATAAAGTAATTAATACCGCCACATCTGTGTAGATCTTTTACCGAAGTGAATTATATACTTGAGTGCCGTACTAAAAACTGCAGTTTTTACAGTGGGTACCTACTAAAGCAATTTATAGGTACTATAAAGAGTAAAGACTCTCAAGAACTATCCGCCAGAAACCAGGAATTTTATTAATTTTACTATTTTATTCATTTTATTAATTTCCGTAAATATATATAATATGCCACGACTTACTTGCAAATGTTGTTCTAAAGCTTACGAAGGCCACCTTTTGGTCTCATGCTGCGTTTGTAGGGATTCCTATAAACATTCCTGTGTTGAAATAACTCTCAACGAAGCACGGATATTAATGGAAATAAAGGATGCAATTGGACTTGTGTAACCTGCAGATCTATAGGTACAGATCTAAATGAATTAAAAAGCCTTATTATCCAGCTTCAAAAGGACATACAAGAATTAAAAACGGAAAAATCTAATAAAGAAAATGCTCCTGATTTTGAAGAAATACTCTCTGAAATTTCGGAAAGACAAAAACGCCGGAACAATGTAATGTGTTTCAACGTTCCGGAACCAAACCAATCTAAGTCATCGGCAGAGCAGGCTGCATATGATAAGGAAGTTGTTTCGGATATATTGACAACAATATCTCCTGAACTGGCTAATACAGAGCTCAAAATATTTAGGCTAGGAGTGTTTAACAAAAGTAAAAAGAGACCAATTAAAGTTGTAGTCGAAAACCAAAATGCAGCTAACAAAATCCTAAAAAATACCAAGAGACTTGAATGGAGCGAAACTCATAAAAACATTAAAATATCATCGGATAAAACAAAAAGGCAAATAGAACATTATAGAAAAGTCAAACAAGAATTAACTAATAGACATAATTCTGGCGACAACAACTGCCGTATAAAATATTTCAACAATGTTCCTAAAGTCGTCTCTTTAAACTAAACCCGCCCAACAGTTATTCCAGCGACAACATCAAAATCTACTACCAAAATGTCAGGGGTCTCAAGAGCAAGATCGATGAATTCTCTGCAAATGTGAGTGACTGTGAGCATAATATCATAGGTCTTAGCGAAACGTGGTTAACATGTGAGGTAAACTCATATGAATTATTTCCCATTAACTTTGAGGTTTTCCGCAGTGACCGCAAATTTGACCAAATGAAATGTAAACGGGGAGGAGGTGTTTTGCTTGCTGTAGATAATAGTGTTACTTGTGATATTGTTGATACTTCTCAATTTGTTGAAAATTTTCCAGAAATTGACTTACTAGTTTGCAAATGTTCCTTATTAGCTAAATTGTTTTATGTAGCAGTAGTCTATATTCCACCGACCTTGCCTCTAGATGAATTTGAGAATTTTTTAGAATGCCTTGAGAGGTGGGAAATAGTAAACTCTGCTAGGTTTATCATAATGGGTGATTTTAACTGTACAAACTTTGTCGAAAATAGTTTAAATGACCCGAAAACACGTTCAATTAATAACTTATTATCTTTTCTACAAGCAAAACAATTTAATAACAGTTTCAATAAGTATGGCAAGTTGTTAGACTTAATCATTTCTAATATAGATTGTGCAGTAAATCGTGAATGTATTACTCTTGTAAATGAAGATGCTTATCATCCTTCATTGACTATTGAACCTAATGGGTTATTTTTAAAACAAACTAATTTTAACAGTAATGTAAGTACAAAAAACTACAACTTCAAACGTGCCAACTACTTGACGAAGTACCATGAGTTTAATAATGTAAATTGGGATTTTCTGGAAAATTCTTCAAACTGTGACGACGCTTTGCAAAAGTTTTATGATAAGTTTTATGAAATCCTTGATATACATGTCCCTTTATATAAAAATTTCAAACATAATTATCCCACTTGGTATACAAGTGAACTCATAAAACTTATTAAACACAAAGCAAGGGTACATAGGAAGCTGAAGCAAAGTAGTAATAATACTAGTTATACGGAATTTAGTAAATTAAGACAATTAATTAAACGCAAAATAAAAGAAGAATATACAGTTTACTTGGATAACATACAAACTAGTTTAAAAGATAACCCTACATACTTCTGGTCATTTAGAAATAAGAAAAACAAGTCTTCTAGAATTCCAGGAAATATGTCATACAATAATAAAGCACTAAACAATCCTCAATCAATTTTAAATGCATTCCGGGAATATTTTGAGAGTGTATTCTCCCCTCCCAAAATTCAAAACGATCCTGTAGATATAAATTTAAATATTCATTCTAATACTTTGTCAGTTATTAGCTGCGAATTTATTACTGAAACAGAAATTCTAATTGCAGGAAAAAAATTAAAAAAATAAGTTCACTTCTGGTGCCGATAAAATACCATCCTTTCTAATAAAAGATTGTTTGCGGGTCTTACTACGTCCGTTACAAATTATTTTCAACTTGATCCTAAAGACATCCGTATTTCCGGATACCTGGAAAGTAGCTAAAGTCTGTCCTATTTACAAGGCTCAAGATCAGGAAGATGTCACTAATTATAGACCTATATGTATACTGAACAATTTTGCCAAAGTTTTCGAGACCGTGCTTTATCGTCGAATATACCAATCAGTTAAGAATATATTATCTACTCAACAGCATGGATTTATGAATTCTAGATCAACAGTTAGCAACTTAGCTATATTTAGTCAATATCTTTGTGAAAAATTAGATAATAGAGGACAGGTGGACGTAATCTATACGGACTTCTCGAAAGCTTTTGACAAAGTGAGTCATTCCAGACTTCTACGTAAATTAACTTGTTTGGGTTTCAGTGATAACTATCTGGGACTTATAAGATCTTACTTGGATCAACGTAAACAATATGTATTTTACAATGGTTATTGTTCAGACGTTTATCTTGCAACAAGTGGAGTTCCCCAAGGATCAAACTTAGGACCACTATTATTTTTATTATTCATAAACGATTTATGCAATGTTTTAGAATGTAACAAATTACTGTTTGCGGATGATTTAAAAATATATATGTCGATCTCTTCCCCAGAGGACTGCATTAAATTACAAAAGCAGATTGATATGTTGCAAGACTGGTGTCTGAAGAATCAACTGTATTTGAATATATCTAAATGTAAGATCGTAACGTATTGTCGTAAGAATACACGGTGAAACATCCATACTCAATTAACTATATTGTACTAGAGCGCACGAATACAATCAAAGATCTAGGAGTCCATTTTGACAATCAACTTAAGTTTAATGATCATATTAATATCACCGTTAATTCTGCTTATCGTACTTATGATTTTATATATAGAAACTGTAGAAATTTTGACAACCCTTCGGCACTATCTGCCTTATACATTAGCCTAGTAAGGTCAAAATTAGAGTACGGAGGCATCATTTGGAATCCAATAAACACAATATGCAGATGGTATTGAGAAAGTGCAGAAAAAGTTCTTAAAATTCCTAAACTTTAAAGTAACGGGACACTATCCACCAAGAGGAAGCAACTATCTGAACTTGCTTCATAGGTTTGGCTTTGTCTCGTTGGCTAATCGTAGATGTCAAGCATCAGTTACATTTCTACATAAATTGTTGAAAGGTAATGTGGATTGTCCACAACTACTATCTCAAATTAATATTTTAGTCCCTAGATTGAATTCGAGACGAAATGATACATTTTTATGTAAAACACCTAAGACCAATATATTATTAAAATCACCTTTGAATTTAATGTGCAGAAATGCAAACAAGATATCCAATATTTGTGACATTTTTACATGCAACTTACATGATTTGAGAAAGGCTTGTCGTATTACATTTAATTAAGATCTCATATTAAGAAAAAAGTTCTTTCACTAATTTTACATTTTGAGTCAAGTAGATATTTCTTAGTATATTATTATCATCATTATCTTACTCTTATTAAATTATTATCATCATTATTTTACTCTTATTAAATTACTGCAACCAGAAAATATTATTGTTTTTTATCTTGTTTATACTTATTGTTATTAGGTCTGTTTATTATTACGACACTACTGTCATCATAATTATATTATTATCTATTTTAGTATGTATGTTTTTTACATTTTTTATTTTAATTTAACTTTTCTATATTGTTAATATTTTTATATTTGTATTTTAAATTAAGATTTATGTATTTTTGTTCTTTAATTTACTATTTTATTGTAGAATTATTTCATTGTAAAATTGCTCTGAAAATGGGAAACTGTTGGGCAATAAACGCTATTATTATTATTATTATTAAGACATATAAATGACGTCAACCAAGATTATGTCGACAGTGCAGCGTCGAACTACTGGTTGATCTCTGGTCATATGTTCCCTGAAACGGAAGGCTTTATATTGGCAATCCAAGATCAAGTAGTTCCAACTAAGGACTACCTAAAATACATCGTTAAAGACGCTTCCATTAACAACGATAGATGCAGGTACGGTTGCCAAACATCTGAATCTATCCAGCATATCACAGGAGGTTGTCAAACGTTTGCTGCAACTGAGTACAAAGAACGACACGATGCTGTGGCAAAAATACTTCACCAGGAACTAGCACTGAAACATGAATTATCACAGTCGGTAAGATTACCATACTATAAATATAAACCAGAATCTGTTTTAGAAAATAACAACTATAAGCTGTACTGAAAAAACAATTTAAAATACCTCGGTCTGGACGAACATCTTTACAAGCAAATGCAAAAAGCCGTCTTGTTAGGGACAGTCCGGACGGTCAGGAAATTCATGGGAAACTGCCGCCACGACTCCAACCACGGGCCTGAAAACCTGGCAAGGGCTCCCACATAGCTAAACCCTTTTGATATATAGGATATCTGGGGTTTAGTGAATTTTCCCCTAGAGGCACTCATAGCGTGCCTTAGAGGGAGTGTGATGCCATACATTGTATGGTCAAGTCGGGTATATATATAAGGTTATAGGCAGAGAAAATTCTAAAGTAAACTGATATAGTCCATGAGATAGAGCCGGTTGTTGCTCGTCATCGAGAAAACGGTCCAAAATTTGCTGCCTACAAGATTGTAATGCATTTAAGCAAATTCCCGAGAAGCGTCTGCCTAGAGCGTACCCTCAAGCTGGCAGACAGGGGTAAACTTGTCAAAAATAGGGGTTAACTTCGTCATTAAGTAAAAAGAACATTTGCACCATTTTTTTGGTTACACAAAAGAAATCATAATCCAAACGGATGTATAGCTAAATGACATAAATATATTTTTCATGACGTCATTAATCTGGTCTGTATGACGGCATACACAAGTTTTTTAAACCCGAAGCCACATTTTTCATTACTGATTTGGAAAGAGCGGAAAATTTCAGTTCCGAATATGACTTTAACCATGAACTTGAACTTGACCTTCAAGGTCATTCCAAGATCAGAGTTTGTTTAAAAAATCAATCAATTACAGCTCAATAAGGTGGACGGGTGTTTTCGACATCGCTGATTTCGAATCTGATATCAGTTTTTGTTTGAAAAACTGGTTTGCCTCTTGGATTGCGAAAATCTGATTTCAGATTCGTAATCAGATTTTGAAAATTAGCAATTTGAAAAAAATCAACCAAACTACTCCCAATTTGGTATACGAAGATTTTCGACAACGATGATTACGAATGTGAAAGTAGTTTTTAAAAATTTTCAAAACAAGTAGTGGCCAAGTTCAACGTCAAATTTGTTTTTAATTTGGTATACCCTCTTTGAATCAGTCGTCTTTCGGATCAGGATTAAAAACATCGATTACCGTTAATTGGTTGTTCATCAATTGGTTGACTTTTTTAAAAAAATATGTCCACCATCTTGGACTGTGAATTTTGAAAAACTGATTTCAGATTCGAAATCAGCGATGTCGAAAAGACTCGTCCACCTAATTTAGCTATAATTGATTGATTTTTCAAAATAACTTTGATCTTGGAATCACCCGGAAGATCAAGTTCAAGGTCATGGTCAAAGTCATATTCGGATATGGAATTTTCCGCTCTTTCCGAATCCTTAATAAAAAATGTGGGTTTGCATTTAAAAAAAAATATGACGTCATACAGACCAAATTGATGACGTCATGAAAAACCTATTTATATCAATTAGCTGTACGTCCTTTTAGATTATGATTTCTTTGTGTAGGCAAATGGTGCAAAGGGCGTTCTTTACTTAATGACGAAGTTCACCCCTATTTTTGACAAGTTTACCCATGTCCGCCACCTTGATGGTAACGCTCTAGGCAGACGCCTCTCGGGAATTTGCTTAAATGCATCACAATCTTGTAGGCAGCCAATTTAGGAACGTTTACTCGATGATGAGCATGATCAAAAAGAATTACAACTTTTACCCCCTGTAACTATCCTGGGTTATCACTTCCACTGGCGCCTGCCTAGAAACGTGATGTAGTTCAGGAATTCAACTTAATACGATACATTCTGTCCATACAATCTTGTAGGCAGCCAATTTAGGAACGTTTACTCGATGATGAGCATGATCAAAAAGAATTACCACTTTTACCCCCTGTAACTATCCTGGGTTATCACTTCCACTGGCGCCTGCCTAGAAACGTGATGTAGTTCAGGAATTGAACTTAATACGATACATTCTGTCCATTTTCAGGTTGACGAGCAAAATCCCGCTTTATCTCTCCTACTAATACTATTAAATGGCATTTTGGTAACAGCTAATCGCGATACTCAGCGCTATAGATCGTGCTGTAGATAGTCCGTAGTTCAAACCAAATTTAGACCACTAAGTATTCTCGTATTACTTCATTATATGGCACTAATAATTTTACTCCATTAATCTGAAATAGCTTAATTTACTCTGTTCCGACAGCAAAATATTATGTCAATCAAGCAAACCACTTACATATATCTAATACGTTCAGGTTGTCTATTTTAATACAATTGCCATCTTTGCTACATACTATACCATATTTTCAAGTATGTGGTTTAATGTTAAATTTAATTTCATAATATGTTATTATTAGACTCCATGGGTTCAACTATGTAAAAATTGTACACTCACTAAGGTACTTATTTGACCAAAATAAACTCATAATATTAAAAAACAATGATGACTAATATCAAACCAGAGGTGCTACATGTTCCCATACACTAAAACTGCCTGCCGCATAAGTCGATCGCGTTTATATAGGTATCGTTGCCAGTTCGAGAATTTTCTGGCCACTTCTGGTATACCAGCATGTATGGTATTCAATTCCGGATTTAAATTAAACGCGTTTTTGCTGCAATCGAATTGTTCGGGACTCCATTTCTTGTTGCTATTGTTTATTTGAAAAGTTTTTATCGTATTCTCAAGATGGTTTTTGATTTGTGATGATTAATCTCTCGAAAGTTTTTTAATGTTTGGCAGCATAAAATGATTTGCATAACAAGTAGATTTAAAGGGCTAATTGTATTAGCTTTTGGTTTTTGTAGAAATAAATTTCGTTATTTCGTTATTTGAAACTTCCGCTATGAAAAAAATAAGAAGAAGAAAATGCTAATCGTAAGTGGGTCACCAAGGATGGAATGGGAATCTATAAAATAACCTGGGACGACATCAAATTCTGGCGAGCAGTTTATTCCTAAGATAAACGAGGTATATCCATTTGGAAGGAGGCATACAATAAGGTTTTTGAAGGCCATCGGGCATGAACAAACCCCTTGACAATGTACAACAACGATACTACTATATCCGGTTCTAAAAGATGTCAGACTCTGGTGCTATCAGTGTTACATTTAGCCACCAGCAAAGGACTTAATTGTCGCAGAATGCTAAAAGTAAAGGAAGACCGAAATTCTAGCGACAGTTGTAATATTACCAAAATCTGAAATAAATAACAAATGCAGTATTATTGCTATTAGTTGCCATCACTGATGAACAGGCAGCTTCTGTAGTAGCTGCTTTGGCGCGTTAGTGGGTATCAAAAACACTAAACTACAGATGACATGGTACAAAGCTCTAAAACAATAGTTTTCTATATAGATTATCTAGCTCAATATCAAGATGGATTTGATCAAAATTAATACGCTGGGAGCAGTATAGGTAATCCACATTGTTCGTACCCGTCGACGGTATAGACGTTCAAAATTCTTTCAGCCACGAGGGTGCTATGGAACATCTCAATGCCTTCAGGAAACTATGATACCTTCATTTGAAAACGATTATAGCATCTCAGGAGTCTTAGGTCTTGAAAGTTTGGTTGCAATACCTAAATAGTATAATATTAAAACCTAGTAAAATTTCAGCGATTTTTAATACTTTCATAAATAGGTAAACACATCAATCTTGTCCATTAGAAAGAGGAACTGGGGAGCACCAAATAACTCCGTCAAAAATTTAACAATAACACTTGCAACACAGTTTTTGGCTGCAGCAGTTCTTGTTATTGCGGTTAGTCCATATCTCTCCAATCTATTGTTTCGTATCAAAAAAAAGTCTTCTACCTAGTCCTCGACTGCCTTGGAATTTACCTTACATGATGAGCTGCTGAATAGACACAAGAAGGACACAGGAATTTGTCAAACCTATAACTACATAGAGTACAGAATGCTGGCAAATCATCAACAAAAATAGAGCAAAAGTTCAAGCTTTGAAATGGATTACATACGACGCTACTTCAGAATATTAAGGCTAGAACATGTAAGTAACGATACTATAATACAAGGAATAAAGATGGAAGACACAGTCATAGAACGAATTGAAACACTTTAGCTAATTTGGTATGGACATGTTTTGCAGATGGATATGTGGGATTTGTTCCAAGAAATAGAAGGAAAAATGAAAGACCAATGACGACATGAAAACAAAACTTTGAGCAAGCAATGACTCGCCGGCAATTAGAAGAACACGGACAGAAAGCTGTGGCGTATGAAGTGCCTGAAGTGGCCTATTTATCATTCCTTAAAATGTGTTCTAGATAGGCGATTTTACGTCCATTTATGGTTAGTAATAGGTGTTGAGCTCTGCATTTGCTTCAAAACATATTCGTTATTAATTTTGTCACTATATGGAATTTTCAGAATACGTTGATATATCAACAGCTTCTAGCCATCTCATCAAGCTAACTTTCAGCCTGCAGACCTGTGTTCCGTAAAACCGTCTGCTGTAGACGTAATATCTTATCATACACTAACTGATCTTTATGACTGGGTCTCCGTATCTATCCGTATCTCATTATAAAGATAGAGGCAGTCTAGGTACCTAAACAGAGTTACCCTTTCAATTGAAGCAGCGCCCTTAGAAGTTGCAGACCCTTATGTATCCTGCCGGTGGTGTGCATAGTGTTAGCTAAAAACTCCCAAATATAGTCCAGTAGATCTAAATACAGGTAGTAGATCCATCCATACATACTTGGCAATATCCAGAACATTTTGTACAATAAATAAATAACAAAAATCATTCAGTACTTTCACAATAATAGACCAATGGACTGCCTTAAATATCAGACAGAGAGCAGCTGTAACTTAGTCTCAAAAAATTAACTATATGAGCCTATGGAGAAAAAGGGAGGGAATTATTTAAGAGAAGCTCCATCTTGTAGATTATATGATGATAATGATGATACAATTCTATGATTGTGTTCATCACTTTCTTATGAGTGTTTTTTGCAAAAATATTTATCAGTAAGTGTGATGTAAACACCACTCAACACTCAGCCTTGTTAATTATTTTAATTCAGGTGATAGGGTATTTAGAAAGGACAAATTAATTTCTTATTATTAATTAACCGAAATTGAATAGTTTTTATTCTAGATACAGTAAAGTAAAAATCCTTATATGCGTCTTCTTCTTACTCTTGTTTATTACGTTAAGAATGTCAGTTTAATACAAGCAGATATTTCATAATTAGTTCACCACGTGGTATTTCTCCCACTTAATTATTCCAAATACCCCCCCACCACCAGTATTACAATACACCATGCTTACTTATTTTCTTTATCGTCCTCCCCTCTCCAACGGCATTATCTAACGCCTTCGGAATCACCTCGAATTTGAGTTCTGCACCCGAACTGTCCAAACTTCTAGGTGAAATTTTCAAAGCACTACCTAGGAAATAAGTCTGAGGAAGCTGAATTTCTAGGTCATGTGTCATGAAGAACTTCCTGGTGTTAAATTGCAAAGATCTGGAAATTTCTACAAGAGGAGAATCTTTCTCGCCAATTTCGTCTGTTTGATTCGCGAGATCATAATCTTCATTATCATCTAACTTATTATAATCTATGGCATTTTTTAGTAAACTTAAGAAAGTGCATGAATTCAACATCACCGGGATTGTCGAGCGTATCCCTCAAGTAACCTTGGATGGTGTGCTTCAGACATTCCGCCGACGGATCGTCCTCGCAATTCTTAACGATAGTCAACCACAAGTTATTGTCCGTGAAATTGGCAGTAGTGTTCGAGAAGCACCACACGTAGAAAACATTGCATAAAAATGTCAAGATAATATAATTAACGTACATGTCTTGGTTGGAGATGATAACCTTAAGCCACGATAACACTTTCATTTGATAACACCAATCACATCGTCCTTATTGGGCACTCATAACACGACTCTATCCGAACTGGACCATCAAATCAGGCCATCATCGGACGTTCTTTCACTTCAACCGGCAATTCTTGAATACGACACCGACGGTCGACGGATACTTTTATTATTCTCGACATACTTCTTCGACTGAAGACCGCCTCCCCTCTATTAATTCGGTTTGGCTGTATTATTTACCTGGTCACTATTATTACAATGTTTTGGTGGTACACCAAGCATTGGGCTTTTGAACCTTACCGATTCTGGCAATGCGATGATGAGCTTCTACAAAAATTTCGTATATGACGCGATAATGATGGTGGTCGAATGTGTGACACTTCCGTCGTTTAGTTGGTCACTTTCGGTCATACGATCTAATTGGAGTAGTTATCATTTAATTTCGAGTTTTATGTTTCACCTGCTAATAGTAATAGTTATGTTATTGATTAGGTGGAAAATGCTATGTCGGTGTAAATAAAATGATGCAGTGAAACTGGCTGAATATTGTCAGGTCCTACAGCAGCAGCAGGTGAAAATTCGCCAGAGTACATTAACGAGAATTAAGTTAAAGTCAATAAGAGGAATCATTATGACATCGGCCTTCTAGAAAAATAAATAATAGAAAGAAAACTGAGGTTTTCGCGGCCAGTGTCATAGCTGATTCTGCTTTTTGTGGATTTGGACCGCCTAATTTTTTCGAATTAATTTATTTATATACCTAAACCAAATAGAACGTGAAATAACTTCACTGATAAAAGAGTCGAACATTCCCAGAGCAACACAAAAACATCTAATTCCTCGGAGTTGCACCTCTCCACGCCTATATGGCCTGCCGAATATTCATAAAGAACAAGTTCCGTTACTACCGATTGTGAACCTAATCGGCTTTCCAACATACAACATTGCCATATAATTAGCGGATATTCTTAAGACATTCACTGGAAAATCGCCCTAACGTGTTTTAAACTCATCCCATTTCGTAACTCTTCTGTCAGAGATACAAATTGAAGCCCAAGACATTTTAGTTAGTTTTGATGTGACATCACTGTTCACCAAAGTTCCTATCTCAGACTCCCTATCGATTATTAGAGAACTGCTGTCGGAAGACGGTCAAACCTTGGATTTACTCATGTTGATCGAAAAATGTCTTACGTCGACGTATTTTCTTTTTCAAAATAAATATTACATGCAAACTTTTGGTACCCCATGGGTTCGCCGCTATCACCGGTTGTGGCAAATATCTTTATGGAAGCCTTTGAAACAGTGGCTCTGGAGTCTTCAAGCCACAAACCCAAAATTTGGTTGAAATATGTTGACAACACTTTTGTCATCTGGCCACATGGACAAGAGGCTCTCCAATTGTACTTTAACCAACATTCAAACATCAAATTTACTATGGAAATTGAGTCCAATGGATCCCTGCCCTTCCTAGACGTGTTGGTTTCACGGTTGCCAAATGGTCGCCTTGCCACTCTGTATACAGAAAACCAACACATACCGACAGATATCTGCACGCCCGGTCCCATCATCACCCATCTCAGAAACGGTCAGTCGTGAACTCCCTGGTACATCGAGCTATATCCATTTCCGAATCCAAAAGTTTGAGAAAGGAATTAGCTTGGGTGAGGGTAGCCTACTAAACAACGGCTACAGCAAACAAGAGATTCACAATTCCATTTCTTGTCACAAAATCCCCTTCCTAAGAAAGAATTGTCACCTAGTAAATCAGTAGCATATTTGCCATATATCAGCAAGGTCACGGACAGGATTGGGAAGCTTCACCATAAGCACGAGGTGAAAACAGTCTACAAACTACTATCCAAAATCTCACAAATGTTACCCTCTCCAAAGGATAAACAAAATCTTCTTTCATCTAAAGGTGTTTATTCCATTCCATGCTCGTGTGGGGCAGTATACATCGGTGAAACAGGTCGATCGATAAACACGCGTCTGGGTGAGCACAAACGTTGTTTTAAAAACGGGCCTGCATTCAAACTCTGCTGTAGCTGAACATCACGAAACGGGCCACCAAATCCTCTTCGACAGCTCCTCTGTCGTGGCCAAATCTTCGTATTATTTCACCAGAAAATTCCGTGAGGCCGTGGAAATCGCTAAGAATCCCAAGAATTTCAACCGAGACAAAGGATTCGATCTTTCGCCCATCTGGCAACCCTGCATCATCCTTTCCACAAAATAAATCACTTAAATAAAATTCCAGGAACGTATGCAAAATTTCATCACAATCATAAAGTAATCCCATTAAGTGCCTACCCTTCTTTTACCTGAAAATTTCGGGAGGCCAATTATTATTTCTTCGTACCTATGACTCATTTAGAATTTGTGCATCATTGTGACACGTTGAATAAGAAGTGAAGTTTTGAAAGTGTGTTCGTGAGAAAAAGATTAAATGAATGGAGCCGCCGCAAGGTAAGTAAAATTTGTTTTGTTTGTTGTCTCATCCTTGAAAAAGCCCCTTATACGTGAGGGCGAAACGTCGGAAAACTTTGTTTATATCCCGGTTTAGGTATATAAATAAATTAATTCAAAAAAATGACGCGGTCTAAATCCGGAGAGAGCAGAATCAGTCAAATAACAGAAGGTTTGTTTGTTTTAACGGTACACATGACATTGATCATTTTTTTCCACAATTACAGCGGCAGATACGTAAAAACGCCAGAAACAAAAAAGATTGCAAATTCATCTATATTTTTTGTCAATTCCCAGGGGCGTACTGGTTCGATCTCCCTAGGCACTTATGGTGTCGCCTAAATCGCTTCCATACGGCCAACGGAAGGTGTGGTGACATGATGCACAAGTGAGAATAAGGCAAAGTCCGGCGTGCAGTTACGATGACCAAAAGAAATCTTTGCATCACATTCTGTACCATTGCCCTCTTACACGTTGTCCTAGAGACTTAGAGTAACTGAACACGCTCTCCCTAGGTTTCACGATCTATCAGTCATTTTCTGAACTATACCCACACTCATTTTCCTTTTTTATTGCTGTTGAATATGTTAGCATTGTCCCATCAAGACGCTTTTAAATCTTCAGCAGTTATACAGTGGTTGCACGATCTATCGGTCATTGTCTGAACAATACCCACATTCATATTCCATTCATGTTGGGTCCCATATGTAGAAGTACTCTCTTCGAGGTGTCATTCCTTTGACGCAAGACAATATATATTATATATAACATATATTGTTTCTGGTTAGAGAACCTTCATCAGTTGCGCTTCCCACTATTGAATGTCCTCTTGAACACTTCTTTATGTATTGATACATTTCGGTCTTACATCTCGCGTCTTCAAACACTGTAGAAGGGTTCACCCAAGTTTAATTCGGTCATCCTGGAGAGTCCGCCTAAGGCTGAGCGGCAGACTGTTAGTTTATTAAGGTAAAATAAAATAATTTCCCAGGTACTCTCTTCGAGGTGTCATTCTTTGTACGCAAGACAATATATATAATATATATAGTTTCTGGTTAGGGAACCTTCATCAGTTGCGCTTCCCACAACTGAATGTCCTCTCGAACACTTCTTTATATATTTGATACATTTCGTTAAATCTGAAAAGCGAGATGTAAAGACCGACATCTAGGATTTTCGGGGAAACTAGCACATAGAGGTTCCGATCTGGAGCCGTTCCATGTAATTGCTGTCACCCGTATTCCTAGGTTAGAATATCATGATGAAATTTTCAGGTTACCTTCACCTGTCAGAAATATTGAATACTCTCTTCGAGGTGTCATTCTTTGTATGCAAGACAATATATATAATATATATTGCTTCTGCTTAGGGAACCTTCATCAGTTGCCTTCCCACAATTGAATGTCCTCTCGTACACTTCTTTATGCATTTGATACATTTCGTTAAATTTGAAGACGCGAGATGTAAAGACCAAAGGCACCTAGAAGAGAGTATTCAATATCTCTGACAGAAGAAGGTAATCTGAAAATTTCATCGTGACATTCTAACCTAGGAATTACGGGTAACAGCAATTACATGGAATGGCTCCAGATTCGGAACCTCTATGTGATAGTTTCCCCGAAAATCCTAAATGTCGGTCTTTATATCTCGCGTTTTCAATTTCCCAGGTATTTGAATAAATTGCGTCCAGAGGACGCAGCTGATAGAGGGGACGGCATATTGGTAGAGGCTCAATAGCTAGCTGGTAGGTAAGTTCTTAGCTCAGATCATAAACGTACATGGTAAATAGTTAGGCAAATTAATAGTTTTGACGAAAATTTATTTTAAATTTTTATTATAACAAATCTATGAATTTTTTGAAATTACTTCAAACAAGTTATAACTATTATAGTATATTATATTGGATTGCGTTGGGTGTTACTTGGTAGAAGTTGAAATTCGTGATGAATTGAGTAATACAACTGATTACAGACTTACATTTTATTTAAAACTTGTGACAATTGTTTCGCGACCAATGGAGCTTATTCATACAATGGTACCTTAGGACATGCAACAGTTATAAAATAAATAGAATATTAATAGCAGTTTACATATTTATAATAGTTTATAAAATAAAATTCAACATTAGGCAAGTATTTGGCTATTATTGCTTGTCTCAATCACACCCTGTAGAACCATAAAAATTTAACTTTCTTCAAAAGGCATGTTCCTACCTGACGTAAAAGCGATAAGCAATCGGTAATTGTATTGCGCGTAACAGCATTGTAAACGGTACTCCTCACGGCGCATATGAAAATTATCGATTGTGTATCAGTAATTCGGCCTGTTGGAACGAACCTAAATATTCACTGGCAGGTCTTTGTATAAATTACATGGGAAAAACCCACAATCTGATAATATTTCCTGTTTATTGCATTATGGCTATTCTTAATAATATTAACACAACACCTATATTAAGAAACATTTGTAAACTCCCATTGTTATTCTATTTAGTTTACACTTGTTGTGTTCCTAAGGTACTGCTATTGTATGAATAATGAATCAGTTTCATTGGACACGAAACAAGTTTTAAATAAAGTGTAAGTTTGTAATCAGTTGTATCACTCAATTCATCATATTATATTATACCCTGTGTTGGAACATAAGACAAAGTCAGACAGTATAGTAAAAATACCTCATTTTATTATTGATTTGTTTATGGTTGGTATAAAACAAAAAAAGAATTGAAACAGTAATACGTAAGTGAAGAATAACATTACTAGCTTATCTTTAAATTTTCCAGTGATCTTCTGCAACTTTCACATAACGATAAAGTATTGTTGGTTGCCGCATTTCACTTTAAATCGGGCCATAATTCAGACTATTTAAGACTGAGAGCCTAAACTACCAACTGTACATACATAAAGCACGGTGTAATAACTATGGATGATAGGGACAAGATGTGACACATCAGTTCGACATTTTGCCGGCTGATTTTTTGTATAAGTTTGTGCTCGTTTAAACTATGGACATTTATATTACCATATACTAAGCCCAGATGTTTGTGTTGTTCGTGGTGTATTTCTCTAGCTTACAGCTCAACTGAATATTACGTAAGCGATATTCCCAATAGAAAGAGCACTAACTAGGTACTCCATAAATAAGCCAGAGACATAGAATAAGGATTAGTTTCTATGGCCAGAGATACAGCGAACTACAAGGTTAACACATGATGTCACACTGGTCAGTTTGCGGCAAAGAGATTATGCCACCATATAGAACATTTCTTACTGTTATGATTATGAAGTACTGAATATGAAATGTATCCTACTGGCTGATAGAGGACGATAATAACATTTTAGCTGGTACTAGCATATTAAATAAAGCTATTCAGAAATTGAATTAATAAAAATATAGCAATTCTAGATTAGAATAAAGATATTCAGACATGTAACAAAATCATTGCATTGTATTAAATTATATCATTTCCACTGACAACATATTTTATTCTATTGTCCTCTACCAGAAAGTAGTTGCAGTAGTTCTAATTTATGTGTGGGTGCCATCTACCGTACAATAGTAAAGACTCCAGTAATTAAATTATTTCCTTTACTATAAACTATAAAATTCGCAATTAATTTTGAAATTTGCTTTTATTGCAAACAGATGTCTAAGCGAACCTCATGAAAGGTGAAATTAGTTTTCATCGAAGGTGATCTGTGAAAAACGCTTATTAAGAAATTAACATTTATTCTATTACAATAGGCAAAGTTAGCAGTTCTGTATTTGTTATTTCTTAGATATCTGACTGATACGAGGGCTGCCTTTTATATTTCGGGATTAGAGAACAAAAAGAAATTTTAATCATCGAAAATCGCTTTATTGTTTTTCAAAATATTCCCCATCAAGATCTATACATTTTGCATACGTTTGAACCAATTGTCGAAACACTTTTTCCACTCAGATTGAGGTATCTCCAAAACATTCATTCTGAACGCAGCAACCGCTTCTTCAGGTGTCGAAAAACGTTGACCTCTCCGTTTGATTTTACGTACGGGAATAAAAGAAGTCATTTGGTGACAAGTCAGACTATACGGCGGATGACTCATCAAATCGATGTTTTGAGTGGTCAACAATGCAGTTGTTTGAGCCGATGTGTGAGAGCTCGCATTGTCGTGGTGAAGAGTGATCGGTATTCGGCGGTTGGTTTTCCTCATTTCTTGGAAGACAACTGCCAAACAAATGGTTGTGTACCACTCAGAATTGACTGTTCTGCGTTGTTCTAGTGGTACGATTGCGACATGTCCCGTTTTCCGAAAAAACAGGCGATCATTTGCTTCGTGTGCTTCGTGCGCGAAAACACTTTGTTGGATTTGGCTCATCTTGAAACACCCATACAGTCGACTGCTGTTTATTTCGTGCTCATATGCGTAAATCCACGATCATCACCTGTCACTATGTCATAAACGTGTTTTGAAGCACCGCGATCGTATTTTTGAGCTTTTCTTTCGACCAATCGACACGAGCCTTTTGTAGAACGATTGACAAATTGTGTGGGATCCAACGCGAACAAATTTTTTGACATTCAAATGTTTATGCAATATTGAATGTATGCTGCTCCCACTAATGTGTAAGGTTGACTCAATCTCACGATAGGTCACATGACGATCTTGCAATATTAGTTCGCGCACAGCATCAATGCTTTCCGGAACAACAACTGTTTTTGGACAACCTTAACGAAATTCGTCTTGGAGTGAACTACGACCTCGATTCAATTCACCATACCATCGATAAACAGTGGTCCTTGATGGAGTTTCACCGCCAAAAATTAAATTAAGTCATCCATGCACTTGCTGACTTAATCCACGTCGAAAGTTGTGAAAAATAATTGCACGAAAATGTTCACGATTTAATTTCATTTTTGGCGGAGATGAATCCTTTAAGTTACTGTAAACAACACATAGCGCTCGTAGGTCAAAACATTCTGAATACGTATAACCTCAAAAATGTCAAATTTACTATAGAGCTGTCAGTTGTCAGATTGCAATACTAGGGTTGTCCAATCCCGAAAATATAAATGGCAGCCCTCTTACTATAAAAACTAAATTACGGTAGTAAGTTGGTTTGCGTAATTAAAATTCTATAGGTTAAAGACATGGAAGGAATTTTTTTAATTAAAAAGGTTTCAGTTTCTTTTTCCAAAAAACGCCGGTTTTTAATCAGTACTCATTTTACTCTAAAAACTAGATATTCAAAAACTGTAATACCAAAATCCTCAAGATATCTCTTAAAGGGTTGCCACCTTTTTAAGAAAAAAACTGGCTCTGTAGCTGTGTAGGGGAAGGGGGAGTCTAAAAATGACAGCCTTTCTTGTTTGTTTAGTAACGCCTAAATAAACGATTAATAATTAAAAATTATTAAGGACCTCTAGCGAAGTATAATAAATTTTACACACGTCTTAAACCTCGCAGAAAGATGTAACTACTCATGAAAAAAAAATGGCAACACCCCGCAGGAGATGTTTCAATTTAATATGTTTTTGGGAAAATATAAATGCTATAGTAAGGCGTAAATGTTTAAAGTTTGGTGAATGTTTATTCATATAGACTTTTTTATCAGTTAATATTGAAGTCGTTTTCTGCATTTTTTTTTTATTTACCAAAAAAAAACTATTTCATAACATCCAAAATAATGCTGGCTTCATGTTGCTGGGGTTATTTTAAACTTTCTTGAAGAGACCAATGTGAATCTGTTGCCATGGTCGCCCAGATCCCCCGATCTTTCGCCTATAGAACATATCTGGGATATGTTGGGTAGAAGACTCGAAAATTTACCTCAGTATAATTTTGAATTCGTCCTAAATGCCACAAAAAGATCCGTTTTTGCTTTTTGTACCAAAAAATTATTGGACTCGAAGGCTACTTGTATGTATAAAATAATATATATATATATATATATATATATATATATAATATATATAATATATAATAATATATAAATAAACCAAACGGCTTGTTCTTGCTGACTAATATAGACCAAACTTATAAGTTTTATTTTGGGAAAGCAGCAGTGAAAAACGTATTCTTCTTTATCTTTATTTACTCGAGCTTTCGATAATAATTTATATCTTCATCGGGAGCACTACAAATATGGCCTGTTATACATTAATGTCCGACAAAAATTACACTACTTACAAAGATGTGAGATATTCCTGTCAGATGTTCTAATATGGTGCATGGTGAATAATAATTGTATAATGGCAAAATCCGGGAGATGTTAAGAATTGTAAAGCAGAAACACATTCAATATTATCATAAACTTATTAAAAACTAGTACAAAAATACGCTATTGTTCAAAACTTTTTATAAAAATTAATAGAAAGGAAATGTATCCTATCAGTCTACAAACTATGGTGAGCGATTAAGACAAAAATTTAGGTTATACCGCCAAACAGAAAAACGTCACTGTCAATCAGCTTGACAATGTCAAGTTCTATGAGACACGTCAGTGTCTCGTGTGACAGGTATCACGGTACAACGAAAATTACAAAACTGCAACAAATTTAAAACCACAACCCTTTAGCTGTTGTGTGGAAATTAAAATGAATTTAAATCACTATTAGACATTTTCACTTCTACTGTTCTGTAAACTCATTTTTTGGGTCTTTTTTGTTATTTATTATTATTTACCTTTTTTCTAATAGGTAGGCATAAATGGCACTGAGCTTGTCAATGTCTTTTTTGGAGTTCAATGTGCTACCCTCTTGAAAAATGTGAACCATTTCCAAAAACTTCCTTTTCCTATTTGAATTCTCCACTTCCAGAACCTCCAAAAAGACGATAGTTCTACCTTATCAAGAAACCCTCACTAACAGACTTAAGTCACTGATTGATCCAACTGAAGTCAGAGTTGCCACCAAAAACATAAAAAGTGGCCAGGGAAGTTACACAAAGACCAAAGACAAGACACCCAAACTCAAACTTAGCAATGTGGTGTACAGTATCCATGCACAAACTGCCAATCAGTATACATGGGGAGACCAGCCGTACCCTTAGCAAGAGATTAACCTCACACAAAAGTGATTCAAGACGGAACATCCAATCTTGTGCTTTGGCAACACATGAAAATAATACAGACACCAGATGGATTATGAACGAGTGGAGGTTTGGAAGTGGAGAATTCAAATAGGAAAAGGAAGTTTTTGGAAATGGTTCACATTTTTCAAGAGGGTAGCACATTGAACCCAAAAAAAGAATGACAAGCTCAGTGCCCTTTATGCTACCTATTAGAAAAAGGTAAATAATAATAAATAACAAAAAAGACCCAAAAAATGAGAGTTTACAGAACAGTAGAAGTGAAAATGTCTATAGTGATTTAAATTCATTTTAATTTCCACCCACAGCTAAAGGGTTGTGGTTTAAATTTGTTGCGTTTTGTAATTTTCGTTGTACCGTGATACCTGTCACACGAGACAAGACGTGTTTCATAGAACTGACATTGTCAAGCTGATTGACAGTGACGTTTTTTCTGTTTGTTTTTGCGATAACCTAAAATTTTGTCTTAATCGCTCAACATAGTTTGTAGACTGATAGGATACATTTCCTTTCTATTAAATTTTTATAAAAAGTTTGAACAATTAGCGTTAATTTTGTACTAGTTTTTAATAAGTTTATGATACTATTGAATGTGTTTCTGCTTTACAATTCTTAACATCTCCCGGGATTTTGCCATTATACAAGTATTAGTCACCATGAACCATATTAGAACATCTGACAGGAATATCTTCAAATCTTGTAAGTAGTGTAATTTTGTCGGACATTAATGTATAAAAGGCATATTTTGTAGTGCTCCGATGAAGATATAAATTATTATCGAAAGCTCGAGAAATAAAGATAAAGAAGAATACGTTTTTCACTGCTGCTTCCCAAAATAAAATTATAAGTTTGGTATCTATATATATATATATATATATATATA